>BTHU01000007.1:2186671-2194171 GCA_036184795.1 Tokudaia tokunoshimensis | reverse complement strand
GTTGATATCTGCCCAGCTCTAGTGCTTTTAAGCATTATAAAATTTAATTATGGGCTGGAGAGATGGCTCAGTGGCTAAGAGCACTGGCTGCTCTTCCAGAGGTCCTAGTTCAATTCCCAGCAACCACATGGTGGCTCACAACCATCTGTAATGGGGTTTAATGCTCTCTTCTGGTGTGTCTGAAGAGAGCAATGATGGTATACTCATATGCATAAAATAAATAAATCTAAAAATAAATAAATAAAATTTAATCATTATAAAGGTTTTGTGTCTTTTATTGGGAATGACATGATCTAGGGTTGGGTAGAAATCCCCACATAATGTGTACTACAACACTTACTGTGGTTCAGTACTGGAGGCTGCAAGGATGAGAGTCCACCAGTGCAGGATTGCATTCTGCCCGGAATCCAAGGAGAGTTGTTCTGGCCATTTCTGCCCCAGGACCTCCAGAGGGATCTCTGAAGGGGCTTACCAAGCAGTCAGCACAGGGCAGTATGCATGTGCACCCGTTCCTGAAAATTGTCTCTCTCTGGAATCAAGAGCCTCGTATATCCCAGGCTGGCCCTGAATGCACTATGTAGCCAAAGATGACTTTGAACTCCTAATCCTCTTGCATCCATCTCCCCAGTTTGGGAGCGACAGGTTGTACCACCAAGCTAGGCCCTGTGGTGCTGGGAATGGAACCCTGGTGAGCACTGTCCACACTGAACCCTAGCTCTAAATGCCCCTCTTCTAGGAACCGTGTTGCTGCTTTAGCCCCTACATTAATGGGTTCAATTTACATTTGTTCAGACCCTGTTTCCCACAGAACAGCCCATTCCCTGGTCTCTGGTGGCCAGGGATATGGACAGACAAAACTGAACTCACACAGGCAAAGCAAGGTATCCCAGTGGGTAAAGGAGCTTGCCATGAAGAAGCCTGATGTCCTGAGTTCAAATCCCGTGATGCACACTATGGAAGGAGAGAAGAGACTCCTCTGAGTTGTCCTGTTACTTCCACACATGTATTCTAGCACATACCATCATCACCCCCAAAACCAATAAATGTAATAAAAAAAAATAGAACCTGGGTTGGATGTGGTGGCACACTACGTTGACCCCAGTGCCAGCACTCGGGTGCCACAAGTGCACAGATCCCTGAGCTGAGGCCTCCCTGGTCTACGCAGTGCTTCCGGGAGAGCTGGGGCTTTGTTGAAAGATCCCGTTTCAAAAACCAATTAAAAAGAAAAAATCCCAGGACAGGATTTGGTTCTTCCTCCACACCTCTTCCATGCTCTGGGCCTGTTGCAAACAGTCATTTCCATCCCATTAATTTTTGGCTTCTTGTTGAGCCCTTCAGGAAGTTCAGCTCCCTCCTGACTTTTTCCTAGGCTGTTTCATGTGAGGCCTGTTCTAGAAATGTGTTTACCACCTGTCTTCCTTCCGGGTAGATGTCCAGCGTACAGCATCCAGGGCCATGGACCCTAACAACTACTCACAAGCAGTGTCATGTGGACACAGTTCTGAGTGTTTAGTGCTGGGTTTCAAACTCAGGACCATTAATATGGGCAGAAAGAACTTCCTGATCCCCCTCCCCAAGCCCCTCATTGCTGGATTCTAGAAGGGGCTCCACCCGGAATCATACGCTTAAAGGTGTATTCTAGTCTGAGGCGCCACCCCAGGCTCTCCCCTAGTGTTTGTTTGTTTGTTTGTTTTACCAGTTTGAGACTGAATCTCCTGTAGCCCAGGCTGACCTCCTTGAACTTCGTTTTTTGTCCTGCTGCCACCATCTTTAGGATCAGGAATAACAGGCCTGCCGGGCGGTGGTGGCGCACGCCTTTAATCCCAGCACTTGGGAGGCAGAGGCAGGCGGATTTCTGAGTTCGAGGCTAGCCTGGTCTACAGAGTGAGTTCCAGGACAGCCAGGGCTACACAGAGAAACCCTGCCTCGAAAAACCAAAAAAAAAAAAAGGAATAACAAAGGAATAACAGGCCTGAGCCACCACGATAGGCAAACCCTCTACTCACTGAGCAGAGCTGCCACCTTCAGATTATCTTATTGGGGGGGGGTCGCTTCAGGAGACAAGGTTTCTCTGTGTAACAGCATCATCCCTCTCTGTCCTGGATCTCTCTCTCTCTGAAGCCCAGGCTAGCCTTGAACTCACAGAGTCCTGCTTGCCTCTGCCTCCTGAGAGCTGGGACTAAAGGCGCGTGCCACCACCTCCTGGCCTCACAATAACTTAAAACGTACTTTATTGGGCTGGACATGGTGGCACACTTTATTCTGTCAGGAGACAGAGGCAGGTGGATCCTTATGAGCTCAAGGCCAAATCTCTATATAGAGAGATACTGTCTCAAAAAATAACAAAAATACAGAAGTACTTTTTTTAAAGACTTATTTATGTATCTTATGTATATGAGTGCATGCTAGAGAGGGAACCAGATCCCATTACAGTCAGTGTTCTTAACCACTGGGCCATCTCTCCAGCCCAATGACTTTTTCTTTTAGTGGGGCCAGAAAGAACTTTGTTATTATGTATGTGTGGTGTGTAAACGTGGGTCACGTGCAGCAGGGCTTGCACCGTGTTTAGAGAATAAATACAGGAGTGGGCACTCTCTTCTCTCTTCTCCGTTCTCCTGGATTCTAGGGAATCAAACTTGGGTCAGCAGGCTTGTGCTACAAGCAATTTTGCCTGTTCATTCATCTAGGTGGTTGTTTTTTATTTTATTTCTTTGGTTTTCAAGACAGGGTCTCTCTGTGTAGCTCTGGCTGTCCCAGAACTCACTCTGTAGACCAGGATGGCCTTGAACTCATAAATCCACCTGCCTCTGCCTCCCAAGTGCTGGGATTAAAGGCATGCGCCACCACTGCCCCCGGCTAGGTGGTTGGTTGTAAAGAATTTAAAAAAGTGTCTTTTTGGTTAGGTAGAATTTACCTCCTATACAAGTATCTGTGAGAGATGTTAAGACAGTCCCTTCTTCAGAGACAGGTGTACTGGGGGAGGGCGAGGAGGAGAAGGAGAGACCAAGCCCAGTATTGGCACAGCCATCACAAACACGGAACATTTCTTTCTGCACAGAAGCCAGGTTCCGATGCCCAGTCTCCCACCCCATCATCTATGAATCCACTTCCTCTCTCTGGATCCTTTCTTCTGGACACTGCCTATCATAGAGTCCTGTTGTGACAAGTTTTCCCTCTAGGGATGATGTCCTTACGGTCCCTCCACACTGGGGTGTCAGGCTCGCTCCTGTCTGTGACTGTGAGGAATGACTGAACTGTGTGTCCACCCTCTATCATATTCACAGCCAGGCTGATTCTGTACACACATACCGGAGAACTGCACTGCTGAGCCCGCCCGCCATGGCGATCACCGATCACCACAGATTCTGCCTCCCCACCCCCCACCCCCCCACTCCCGGCAATCTCCACAGCTGCTTCAGATTCTGCAGGCCAGGGATGGCCTAGATGCCAGGACATCTCTGGGTATTGGACCAATCTCTCCTGCTAAGGTGGATGGCTGCGGCCCTCAAAGCCACTTCTGGGAGTGGCTGTCTTGGATCTTTCAGGGAGTGGCAGGGTTGGGTGGCCTTCCCGGCTGGCCTGGGGGCGGGGTGAGGGTGACACAAGGGTGGAGAAGTCTAAACATGGAGGTTCCTTCAAGGTCACGGACAGGTAGGGAAGGACTCAGATGTCAGTCGCTTCACCCTGGTGGTCAACAGTGGTTTGCAGAGTTGGAAGCTCTGAGAAGCTCCCCTGAAATCTCTTCCTGAATCTTCAAGAACAATTTTTTTTTTACCAGCATTTATTTCGTGTGTCTCTGTGGGCTCATGCTCTGTGGCACACGACAATCTTGTTGTGGGACTAGGTTTCCTCCTACTGTGTGGGACCCAGGGACTGAACTCCATCTCACAGGGCCTTCCTGGAGCCCTGGGGTTAGAAGGTTAAAAGCCTGCAACTTCCCTTCAGAGGATCTCCTCAGACCCAGGCTCCCTGGCCCTGTACAAAACGGTTCTGTAGAAATTTGGGAAATGGGGAGGGGATCCTTATCCAACACCATACATATACAACACATATACAACTTTAAAAAATGTTGGTTTGTTTTTCTTTTTGAGAGTCTGTGTAGCCCTGGCTGTTCTGGATCCCCCTAGGTACCCTACCTACCCCCTAGGGTACCCTACCCACCCCCTAGGTACCCTACCTACCCCCTAGGGTACCCTACCTACCCCCTAGGGTACCCTACCTACCCCCTAAGGTACCCTACCTACCCCCTAGGGTACCCTACCTACCCCCTAGGTACCCTACCTACCCCCTAGGGCACCCTACCTACCCCCTAGGGTACCCTACCTACCCCCTAGGTACCCTACCTACCCCCTAGGGTACCCTACCTACCCCCTAGGTAACCTACCTAACCCCTAGGGTACCTTACCTACCCCCTAGGGTACCCTACCTACCCCCTAGGGTACCTTACCTACCCCCTAGGGTACCCTACCTACCCCCTAGGGTACCCTACCTACCCCCTAGGGTACCCTACCTACCCCCTAGGTAGGATCTACTTACCTCCTAGGTAGACCAGCCTAGTCTCAAACTCTCAGAGATCTGGCCACCTCTGCCTCCCAAGTCTGGGATTATAGGTGTGCAACATCATGCCCGGCTAAACAAAATACTAAAAAAAAAAATTACAGCCAGGCAGTAGTGGCGCACGCCCTTAATCCCAGCAAGGGAGGCAGAGGCAGAGGCAGGTGGATTTCTGAGTTCGAGGCCAGTCTGGTCTACAGAGTGAGTTCCAGGACAGCCAGGGCTACACAGAGAAACCCTGTCTTGGAAAACAAAAAACAAACAAACAAAAAACCCCAACCAATCAACCAACCAACCAAACAAACAAAAAAAACCCAAAAAACCTTATAATTCACACACAAGCAGCAGGGTGTGGAGGTCCAGACTAGTCAGGTCATGTTTCTGAGTGCTTAAGGGTCTCAGCCTCCAAGGTCCCAGTAACCATGACAACAGGGCCTGTGGCTCAGGAGTTCTGAAGTCCTGGGTTTCATCCCCAGCAAGGTAAGCAAACAAGAAATAACAACCCATAGACTATTTCCCTTGGTGGAGACACTGGCCTCCTCACAATAGAGGAATAAACTGAGGCTTGTGTCTACCTTCCTTGTATTGTTCTGAGGGCCCCTCACCCCTGCCTCCATCTCCTCCTACAGGGGAATATCACTTTCCCTGGTGACAAGCAGGCTAGTGTGCCTCTCAGACAAAAGCCAGGCGAGCTGTTCCCTCCTCACCTCAATCATTCATGAACAGCAGCTGGCAAGGCTGGGGTGGGCGCTGGGCAGGCTCAAGACAAAGTCAGGCCAACCGTGTGGGAGAACTGAATAATGCAGACGCCTTCCCCAACAGGTGCTCTGCACAGGGACAAGGAAAACTGTAAAAATGGCTGGTCACTAAACTATGGTTCCCTCAAAAGCCAGCCCACTTGAGGAGGACATCTAAGTCTCTAGACACCTGGGGTGGAGGCTTCTTCCTAAACCAGGCTTTTTTCAGGGACTAAAAGCCATTCACAGCCTTGAGCTGGGTTACGGTGACCAGTGGTGGCCTCCAAAAAAACATATCCATGTTCCCCAGAGTCCAGGAGTGAGGCTTGGGGCCATGGGCATGAGCAGTGAGCAGGGAACACTGGTCTAGTTGGGCGGGGTGGGAGTGAGTTCCAGCCCTAGCACCACAGAGTCTTTGTAGATGCCGTTCAGGGGCCTGAAACTGAAATTATCCAGGCCGGATTTAGTAGAAGACAGAGTTAGGTGGAGGCAGTATGAGGACAGGAACACACACAGGGACTCTGTCACAAGTCCCGGACACTTGGAGCTCCAGAGTCTGGGAGAGGCAGAAAAGGCACTTGCCGTGCAAAGCCTGGGAAGACTTCTGGGCTCCAGATGCAGGGCTCACATCTGTGATGGTAGAGGCAGTCCAGTGTGGGGGCTGCATCACAACAGCAATACAGACCATTAATCCGGTTAAAAAATGCTCCTCCAGCATTGGGAAGGAAGCCAGGGTCTCCTGCATGCTGGGCCAATGTCCTAATGCTGATCCGTGCTCCCAGCCCCCAACTGAGACATTTTAGGCTGGGGCTCCACCCTTGAACCGCACCCTGCGACCCTCATTGGGGGGTTCTAGGCAGAGGTCCCCCCTCCCCCTGTCCCCTGCCCTCTTTACTAAGTTTCCCAACCTGGTCTTGAACTCACTCTGGCAAGGCACAGTCCTGTCATTTCATCACTCAGGAATCAAAACGGGAGGATCACTGCAGGCTTGAGGCCAGTCTGAGATATTAATTCTAGGACAATCTGACTCACAAAGTTGAGAACTTGTCTCCAAACAATTCTAGCTGGGCATGGTGGCACATGCCTTTGATTCTAGCAGAGGCAGTGACTCTCTGTGAGGCCAGCCTCAGGCTGGGTCTCTGCAGTGGGGGGTTGAGATGCTGAGTTACTACCTGTTTCAGCAACCCTGAGGAAATATTTAAAGGGAATCTGGGGTTTGAGATGAACCTGCCCCAGAGAATGGCTGTGCAAAGGCCCTAGGAAGGGTTTGAAAGGAGTCAGGCGGGTTAGAGAACATTCCCCACTGAGTACTGGAGGTCTGATTCGGATCAGAAAGTAGATAAGGAATTAAAGGTGAACAAGACCATTCAACAGTTCTGGGAAGCCAGGCGTGGTGGGGCGGGCCAGTAACCCAGGAGGCAGATCTCTGCGCGTTTGAGGCGAGCTTGGTCTACAAAGGGAGTTTGGTATAGCCAGGGCTACACACAGAAACGCTGTTTCCCTTAAAAAAAGGTCTCTAAGGTGGCTTTCAACAAACTCTGCTAGTGTAGACCTGTGCTCCTTGGAGATCAGCAGTCTCCAGCTTGACTGGCAGCCACCCATGCAGGTTGGCTTCTGAGGGTGGGGCCCAATCTTGGCACCAATCACCCAGAGAACAAAAACTGGCAGCTAGCCTTATCCCTGATGGTCCAGTCAGGACCTGATGGGAGGCCCAGAGGGCTCGAATCCTACGCCTTGTTGGGTGTGTGTTTTCTAAATCCGCGGGACGGTCCTGATTAGTGATTTTGGACCTTCAAACTAGCTGCTCTTGCCGGCTGGCTGGGGCCTGAAAGACCTCACTCCCGGCGCGGCCTCCGTGGAAATCGGCAGCCGCCCCTAATCCAGGCTGGAATGCTCTGGCACCAGGCCCGCGTTGGGGCTCCAAGGCTGTTGGGCCCCTGGCCAGGTCTGCAAGGAAACCAGCATAGCTGCCAGCCCCTTTCTCCCCTCCCACGAGCCCTGGATTACAGAAAAGGGAGGCCGGGTGCTGGGCTCACCTCCCGTGCAAGGCGGAGGAGAAACTTTTCCTCCTTGCCTGGCCTTTTTTGTTTTTTGTTTTTTTTTAGTAGATAACCAGGCCGACAAGAATCTGAAGTTTGTGCCTTTGGGAGCCCCACCAAAGGATCTCTGTTTTATAGCCTGCAGTAGGCCTTGGAAAACCTGTTTCGCT